>JARHVA010000075.1:4315000-4325000 GCA_037957365.1 Torreya grandis
GAACTCTTTGGGTTCAGGGTTCAATTGGTTCATCGGTTCATTCTGTGTCTCATTCAATCATTGCTTCCTTTATCTTTCTAAGTCCCTCTAAGGCCCTAAAATATTGAACCTTTGAACCAACTGAACTTGTTGAACCATTTGGTTCAAGGTTCAACGGTTCCATCCTTGTTCTTTGAAAACCTTCTTTGTCTAAGTTTTTTGGAAGGCTCTCTTCTGTGTCTTCAAGTGCCCCCCGTAAGGGTACCTACCCTTTGGGATTTTTTTTGGGTGGACTTCAGGCTTCAACTTTCCCAGTGGGTTCTTGCTTCTTCGGCGGGCTTTTGGCTCTCGGGCTTTTTCCGTCGGGCTTTTCCTTCGGTCAAAAAGTCTGAAAGAAAGCTTCTTTTCAATAGCCATTTGTTCCTTTCAATTTCTTTGGGCTTTCTTCCCAAGTGAATTCCTTCGGCCTTCTTCACTTAATCATTCCCATCGGACAAAAAGTCTGAAAGAATTGTTCCTTTTGGGCCTTTGAACAAATCTAAAAGAATTCTGTCTTTTCTTTGACCTTCGAACCAATGTTGCCTGCCCTCCGCAAGGGCACTTGCCTCTTTGGCTTTGGGGCAGCCCCTTGAACCTACTTATTGAACCAAACGATTGAACCAACTTTGGTTCAACAGTTCAATGGTTCATTTTTTGTTATTTGGCTAAGTCTTTTTGATCTTTTGCACCAAGCGCATTGAACCAATTGGTCCTTGAACCCGTTGAACTTGCCTAAGTGTTGAGAGCTTGCTTCTTTCCTGTAGAGTTTGTATAAATTAACCTGTGAAGCCCGTAGAACTTGGCCTGCAGAGTTCGTAGATATTCTTCTTGCAGAGTCCATAGATTCAAGCCTGCAGAGTCCATAGATTCAAGCCTGTAGAATCCATAGATTTAAGCCTGCAGAGTTCATAGATTCAAGCTTGTAGAGTCCGTATATTTTTGAGAAGCTTGAAAAATGAGGAATTTAAATGCTCATAACAAATTTGGAAAAGGGAAGAGACAATTTTGGTCTTGCAGGGCCCAAAATAGTTCATATGTTGTCCCAAAAATGAGTGATATTTTTAGTGGACAACAACTGGCTCTAGTAGGGGAACTTCCTTTAGTTAAAAACTTAGAACAACTAAGGGGAGTAAAAACTAGAATCTCCAGTGCCTTGAAGTATGCCATTGGGATATGGAGTCATGATACCCAAAAAGAAAGGCTCTAAAAAATGAAAATGAAAAGCACAAAATAGAACTAAAGACTTTACAACTATACATTTGTACAGATGATCTTATCTGATGCCTCAAGATTTGAAGCACTTCAAATGCCACCCATTGTGAGACAGTGAAAATGGTGTGCCATCCTGATAAACCAATAGGAAACCATTTTTACCCTAGAAATGATGATGAGCGAATGGAGCTCTCCACCAGGAAACCAATTTTTTGTGTCTTCCTCTTGGCTCTTTCTTCTTTTTGCCCCATGGCAGGACATGGTCTTCAAACTAAACACCATAACTCCTTGCTCTCTTGGTGAAGAGTTCCTTTTGCTGAATTTGGAGTACAATAGTATGGTCCACCACCATAGCTTGTTATTCTGTTGGTTCAGTCTAGCACATGCTTTGGTTGTTAGCCTCAAACTCCTGACAAACCATCAGCTCAGCATCTCCTTTGGTGTGAAGGAGTTTGATCTCTTCATCCGAAGCAGTTTTCAATCTGAGCAACAAAGATTCACATCTAACATGAGTAGAAGAATTGCTACCATCAGATTCTAGGATCCAAGCATCATCAGAAGCTGATCTTCTATCAAGTTTCTCTTCATTGAAGATGGAAGATCCTTCTTGATTTGTACTGCATCCTACCAATTCTTCTGATGTCTTGTTTGGATAAAATCCTAGATTGCCAGCTACAGGACTTTCATCAGTTGAGACATGAGCATCTTCTGTGGTCAAGAAGAAATTACCCCTGCCTGATGACTCAAACAGAATTTGATCTGCAGGGGCTGATGTTTGGGTGACCACAATATTTGCCTCAGACAAGTCCACACCTAGTTCTCCACCAATGTCCAATTGTTCAAGATTGGCTTGTAGGGATTCAAACTCAGTCATTTGAATTTTGGATTTGTTGACATGATCAATCATGTCAAATTACTGAGATGGCTTTGGAAGAGAGGATGAAAGTTCATCCTTTTGGTTTTTGGGAGGGAAAAGATTGATCTATGAAGTTGAAGTAGAAGGTGCAGAGATGTTTGATGTACTAACCTTCTTGGCAATCACTGGATCCTTTGACTGGAAAGATAGAGTGGTTCCTTGCTTAGCAATTAGAATTACAGGTTGAGTTCATTCCTCTGTTCTTTCTTTATCAGCTTGCTGGGTTGACTGATTCTCAGGCTAGGTGAATACTACGTATGATCCCTCATCTGCTTCACCTTTACTTCTGGGTTCATCCTGGTAATTTAGGAAACCGATGTGGGAGTCACCAGCTGATTCTTCTTAATCCTCCATGAAAAGACTAGCATCATTTTCTTGCTCAAACTCAGGTTGGAAATAAGAAACATGTTCTATTTCCAGATATCCCACTGCTGAGTTGGTTGGAGGTGCTTCAAGGGCAAGGTTCCTCTGTGGGGGAGGAAGACGATTTGGTTGCCCTTGACTTCTAGCAGCGTTGCCTTGATATGGTTGATTAGGGAATGCCCTCCTTGGTATATCTTTATATAGAGGAGTAGAAGACATACTTTGTGTCATTTGCCTTTTCAAGGCTAGCAATTCATTTGCCAACTTTTGTACCATTGGGTTAATGGTGGTTGTGGGTGAGTATTTAGAAGATGAAGAGGGTTTACCTCTGTTAGGATCTCTCCTTATCTTTCCTGCCAAGATAAGGTCATCTTCTAGCTTAGTAGCCAAGTCTTGAGCAGCTTCAAGGTTTATGTGTCTAGCTCATCTCAACTGAAAACTCACTTCAGGCAGCTGTGAGTTGATGAAGAAGCATTTGAGATTCTGAGGTGTCGGCTGGGCGACCATGGGAATCTTGTGCCTCAGCTTGTTGAACGTAGAAATAAAATCCCTCATAGGCTCATGAGGTTCCTTCTTCATCTGAGTGAGCTGAGCCAACAAAACATGTGCATCCTCTATAGGCTTGAACCTGGCTTCAAACTTGGCTTTGAGTGTGTTGGGTGAATATTTTGTCAGCCAGCTAACTAGTGACCAAAATAGTTCCTATCACCACAACATAGGGAGATGGGTCATCCTGGTGTGCAGCTTTACTACATCAATCAGAGACAAATCTCTACTCTCATCAAGGGGAGGTTCCCTATTAAATATGCAAAAACTATATACTATATAAATAAGTAAAAAGTAAGACATAGGGTCAGAATACATCATCCATCTCTCTTCTTTCAGAGATGATGCTCACAAATAGAGGAGAAATCCTGGGTGATTGTTGAAGGTACTTCTTTTCTTTCAGAAGTAACATTCAGCCAAGAGCCAGATCCCTTCTTGGATAGTAGAAATATTGGTGAAGTGACAGAAAGCACTTTTCTTCTTTTAGAAGTGCTTGTTCTTGCAGGCAAGAGGAATCTTTATGGTAATAGGTGAAAAAAGAGCGCAGTAACAGGAGGATGAAATAGAGCGCAAAGTCTCCACCTCAACTGCTCAGAGTATATCACAAAGGATAATGGGGGCACAAAGTCACCCTAGAATCCTCAACACAAAAAGAAAAGGAAAACACAAATTGAAATCAATTGTGAAAGCACAAAGTCTTCCCACAGTTGGTTTCAGGACACTTCTCTATTACCTTCACTAATTCTGCATACCAAATTAAATGAATAAGGACACCTTTAGATGACACAAGTCAGAACAACACAAAGTCTATGAAAAAACTACTTTCTCATTCAGATAACAATGGAAATGAAATTACAACCTAAGCTCAAAGTCTCAGTCTTTCTCTTTCAAAATAGGCAGAGTTTCGCTCTTGTAAAATGAAAAGTCTCCCTTGTAACAAATGAGAGATTACAATATATAGCGCTCCAAGAAAGACTTGGGTGCTTATTTTCCATAGAACGGCCCATGCTATGCATTTAATGCCTTGAATGCATTTCTAAGTTTGTCAAAGTACTGCATTGAAAATAGGGCAACTGTCTTAACTATGGCGTGTCATTTTGTCCCATATGTCTTCTCCCAAGTCTAGATCATCTGGTCTGTCCCCTCTGATGTTTGTACAGTTGTCCATTTGTCTTTACTTCATGGAAGGAAAAAATAGGCCACGCCCTTAAATTTCAAGCCAAAATACCTGCTTAGTGGACTATTCCACCTACTGAAATTACTTCTACGCAGACATTTTGGGTTTTTCTCTCTTTCTACTTTTGTCTTTTCCAGCTTTGTCTCTTCCTGCTGCGATTTGAGCTATCGGGCTATCTTTTCAACCAGTCGCTTGGTTCTTCCTTCAAGTTCTATGCCTTATTTGAATTTCAATAGATATTCCCTTACCTTAAATTTGACATCTGCAGGGACGTCATTGGTTGACTAGTTCAACAGTTCGGACGGCCTTCTTGGCTCCTTGGTTCAATCACTTTCTTACTTCAATCGCTTTATTGGTTCAATCGCTTTCCTGCTCCTTGGTTGAACCATCGCTTTCATTTGAACTTGCCTTTGGGATCATCCATGTTGCTTCTCTTTTTGCTTGAGGCTACCTTTGAACTTTTGAACCATGTTGAATCATTAAACTTTAAACTCTTTCAGTTCAAAGTTCAATCAGTTCATTGGTTTATTTTGTGTATCACTCAAACACTGCTTCCTTTATCTTTCTAAGCTTTGGTTGAACCTTTGAACCTACTGATTGAACCAACCAATTGAACTAACTTTGGTTCAATGGTTCAATGGTCTAATCAATTCATTCTTTGTTATTTGGCTAAGTGTTGAACCCATTTCTTTCTTGCAGAGTCTGTAGAAACCAACCTTGAGAGTTCGTAGATTTGAGCCTGCCTGCAGAGTTCATAGATTCATGTCTATAGAGTTCATAGATTCAAGCCTTCATAGTCCGTAGATTTGAGCCTACAGAGTTTGTAGATTCAAACCTGCAGAGTCCATAGATTTTTGGAAAGCTTGAAAAATGAAGAACCTGAATGATCAGAACAATTTTTGAAAGGGGAAGAGAGGATTTTGGTCTGTAGGACCAAAATAGTTCAAATGTTGTCCCAAAAATGAGTGATATTTTTGGGGGACAACAGATGGCTCCAATTGGGGAACTTCCTTTAGATGAGAACTTGGAACAACTGAGGAGAGTAGAAAGAAGAATCTCCAGTGCCTTGAAGTGTGCCATTGGGTTACGGAGTCATGCTACCCAAAAAAAAAGGCTCCAAAAATGAAAATGAAAAGCACAAAATAGAACTAAAGACTATACAAATATACATATGTATAGATGATCTTATCTGATGCCTCAATATTTGAAGCTCTTTAGATGCTGCCCACTGTGAGATAATGAAAATGGTGTGCCATCTTGATAAACTAGCAGGAAACCATTTTGTCCCCAAAAACGGTGACGGGTGAATGGAACTCTCCACCAGGAAACCACTTTTCTGTGTCTTCCCCTTGGTTTTCTCTTCTTCTTGCCCCAAAGCAAGACTTGTCTTTTGGTCCAAAAAACACGAATCTTTGCTCTCCTGGAAAAGAGTTCTTTTTCCTAATTTTGATGGGCAGGAGCACGACCTAGTACCATAATTTGTTGTTCTGATAGCTCAACCCAGCACATGTCTTGATTGTCCTCCTTAGATATCTCAGATTCTTTTTCATTTGGAGGGGAGGGTTCTTTTGCACTTATGCCGCATTCCACCAATTCTTCTACTATTTCATCCTTGCCTGAAGACTCAAACAAAATTTGGGTTGCGAGGGCCACCATTTGGGTCTCGACACATTTGACATGATCAATTATGTCAAATGGCTGGATTGGACTAGGCACAGGGGATGGGAGTTCTTCCTTTTGGTTTATGGGAGGGGTGGGAGGACTAGCCTACGAATTTGAAGTAGAAGGTGCATAAATGCTTGGGATACTTACTTTCTTAGCAATCACTGGGTCCTTTGGCTGGATAGGCAAAGTGGCCCATGCTTAGCAATCAAAATTGCAAGTTGAGGTCGCTCCTCTATTTCTCCTTTATCAGCTTGTTGAGCTGACTGATTCTAGGACTGGGTGACCACAACATATGATCCCTCAGATGCTTCACCTTTACTTCTAAGTTCATCTTGGTAATCCAAGAAACTGATGTGGGAGTCGCCAACTGACTCTTCTTGATCCTCCATGAAGAGACCAGCATCATTTTCTTGATTAAATTCAGGTTGGAAAGAGAAATCATGCTCTATTTCCAAATACCCACTTGCTGAGTTGGTTGGAGGGGCTTTAATGGCAAGGTTCCTCTGTGGGGGAAGAAGACGATTGGGTTGCCCTTGATGTGCCTGATTAGGGAATGTCCTCCTTGGTATATATCTGTATGAAGGAGCAGATGCCATCCCTTGTGTCATTTGTCTTCTAAGGGCTAGCACTTCATTTGGTAGCTTCTGCACCATTGAATTAGTGGTGGCTGCAGGTGAGTTATAGAACGATGAGGAAGATGCACCTCTGTTTGAATCCCTTATTATCTTTCCAGCCAAGATAAGATCATCTTCTAACTCAGTGGCTAAGTCTTGAGTAGCTTCAAGATCTATGCGGCCAGCACATCTTAGTAGAAAACTCACTTAAGGCAGCTATGAATTTATGAAGAAGCATTTGAGGTTCTCAGGTGTGGGATGAGCAACTGCGGGAAACTTGTTTCTTAGCTTGTCAAATTTTGCAATAAAATCCCTCATGAGCTCATGAGGTTCCTTCTTCATCTGCATAAGTTGGGCTAGCAAAGCATGAGCATCTTCTATAGGTTTGAACCTTGCATCAAACTTGGCTTTGATAGTGTCCTAGCCAGTCATTGATCCAGTCTGCAGATGGTAGAACCAGTCTGTAGCAGCACCTTGTAGTGTTTTCATGAAAATCTCGACTGTCACGTCTTCAAATTCCACCTGTATCACACCACAGGATATGGTGAAGGCTGCAATGTGTCCATCAGGGTGGACTCTTCCATCACAAAATATTTTTGGGAAATTCTTCTTTGAACTGAGTGGTAGCTCATGTAGGGGTGGAGTTAGATTAAGTGGGCCAAATGAGTTACCCCAGGGGCC
Source organism: Torreya grandis (assembly GCA_037957365.1). NCBI lineage: Eukaryota > Viridiplantae > Streptophyta > Pinopsida > Cupressales > Taxaceae > Torreya > Torreya grandis. Next base: position 4,322,193 of record JARHVA010000075.1, read on the forward strand.
TCGAACTGCCATGATTGGATTATGAAAAATAGGGATAACACATCTGAGTGGAGTTGCCAGATTATAGGACAAAAATCAAAAAGAAATTAACCCTGCTTCATCTTAAAGCTTGAGGCTTCAAACTGCACTTTTTTTCCCAGCAGCTCTGGTTTTGTAGACCAGATAATATAATGGAGATAGATGAAAATGGAGATGGATGAAAATGGTAAGGCTATAAATGGATAATGGGTCAGACCCAGATGGGAGTCGCCAGACTCTATAATGGATAAGGTGTTAATGATAATGGGTAAGACACAAGTGTTGTTTCAATCTGAAACTTGAGGTTCCAAATTGCAAAAAATAACTATCCCTAGCAGAGTTGCCAAAAACTATTGGGTGAATATTTTGTCAGCTAACTAACTGGTGACCAAAATAGTTTCTATCACCATAGCATAGGGAGATGGGTCATCCTGGTGTTTAGCTTTACTACATCAACTGGAGATAAATCTCTCCTCTCATCAAGGGGAGGTTCCTTATTAAATATGTGGAGGCTATATACTATATAAATAAGTAAAAAGTAAGACACAGGGGTAGAATACGTCATCCATCTCTCTTCTTTCAGAGATGATGCTCACAGACAGAGAAAAAATCTTGGGTGATTGGTGAAGGTACTTCTCTTCTTTTAGAAGTAACATTCAGCCAAGAGCCAGATCCCTTCTTGGATAGTAGAAATCTTTGTGAAGCGACAAAAGGCACTTCTCTTTTTTCAAAAGTGCTCATTCTTGCAGGCAACAAGAATATTTTTGGTAACAGGTGATAAAAGGGTGCATTAACATCAGGATGAAATAGAGTGCAAAGTCTCCACCTCAACTGCTCAAAGAGTATATCACAAAGGATAATGGGGGCACAAAGTCGCCCCAGAATCCTCAACAAAAAAAAAAAGGAAAACACAGATTGAAATCAATTGTGAAAGCACAAAGTCTTCCCACAATTGGTTTCAGGACACTTCCCTTTTACCTTCACTAATTTTGCAAACCAAATTAAATGAATAAGGACACCTTCAGATGACACAAGTCAGAATAGTACAAAGTCTTTGAAAAACATGCTTTCTCATTCAGATAACAATGGAAATGAAATTACAACTTGAGCTCAAAGTCTCAGTCTTTCTCTTTCAAAATGGGCAGAGTTTCGATCTTGTAAAATGAAAAGTCTCCCTTGTAAAAAATGAGAGATTAAAATATATAGCACTCTAAAAAAGACTTGGGCACTTGTTTTCCATAGAATGACCCATGTTGTGCATTCAATGCCTTGAATGTATTTCCAGGTTTGTCAAAGGACTGCATTAAAAATAGGGAAGCTATCTTAACTATGGCATGTCATTTCATCCCATATGTCTTATCCTGAGTCTGGATCATCTGGTCTGTCCCCTCTGACGTATGTGTAGTTGTCCATTTGTCTTTACTTCATGGAAGGAAAAAATAGGATGCATCCTTAAATTGCAAGCCAAAATACATGTTTAGTGGACTATTCCACCTACTAAAATTACTTTTGCACAGACATTTCAGGCTTTTCTCTCTTTCTACTTTTGTCTTTTCTAGCTTTATCTTTTTCTGCTATGATTTGAGCTATCGGGTATCTTTTCAGCCAGTCGCTTGGTTCTTCCTTCAAGTTCTACGCTTGATTTGAATTTCAACAAATATTCCCTTACCTTAAATTTGACATCTGTGGGGACATCATTGGTTGACTATTTCAATGGTTCAGGCGGCCTTCTTGGCTCCTTGGTTTAATTGCTTTCTTGCTTCAATCACTTTATTGGTTCAATCACTTTCCTGCTCCTTGGTTGAACCATCGCTTTCATTTGAACTTGCCTTTGGAATCATCCATGTTGCTTCTCTCTTTGCTTGAGGCCACCTTTGAACTTTTGAACTATGTTGAACCATTGAAATTTGAACTCTTTTAGTTCAAAATTCAATCGATTCATTGGTTTATTCTGTGTCTCGCTCAAACACTGCTTCCTTTATCTTTCTAAGCTTTGGTTGAACCTTTAAACATACCGATTGAACCAACTGATTGAACAAACTTTGGTTCAACAATTTAATGGTCTAATCGATTCATTCTTTGTTATTTGGCTAAGTGTTGAACCCGTTTCTTTCTTGCAGAGTCCGTAGATTTGAGCCTGCCTGCAGAGTTCATAGATTCAAGTCTGCAGAGTTCGTAGATTCAAGCCTGCAGAGTTCGTAGATTTGAGCCTGCAGAGTTCGTAGATTTTTGGAAAGCTTGAAAAATGAAGAACTTGAATGCTTAGAAAAAAATTTGAAAGGGGAAGAGAGGATTTTATTCTGTAGGACCAAAATAATTCAAATGTTGTCCCAAAAATGAGTGATATTTTTGGGGGACAACAAAGTGTATCCCAGTCAATCATTGATCCAACTTGCAGATGGTAGAACTAGTCTGTAACAATGCCTTGTAGTGTCTCCATGAATAGCCTGACTGCTACATCTTCAAATTCCACCCCTATTACACCGTAAGCTATGTTGAAAGTTGCAATGTGTTTATCAGGATGAAGCTTCCCATCACCAAAGAATTTGGGGAAATTATTTCTTGAACTGCGTGAAAGTTTATGCAGAGGTGGAATCAAGTTGAGTGGGCCAAAAGAGTTACCCCAGGGGCCTCGAACTACCATGATTTAATTATCAAAAATAGGGATAACAAATTTGGGTGGAGTGGCTAGTTTGTAGAACAAAAATGGAAAAAGACTGGCCCTACTTCAGCTTGAGGCTTGAGGCTTCAAAATGCGCACTCTTTCCTAGCAGCTCTTGTTTTACAGAC